>JAUMJL010002076.1:0-10917 GCA_033558185.1 Dromococcyx pavoninus | reverse complement strand
GGGGAGTTCAGCCCGTGCCCCCCCAAAGGGAAAAAGGGGGGGGGGTGGGAAAGGGGGAGGCACTGGGATTCCCTCCTGTCCCAAAACAGGGAGTGCACCCCCCTCCAACCCACTTCTGGGGGGACATGGAGGAAAAAGGGGGGGGAATGGAAAAAAAGGGGGGGCACTGAAGAAAAGGGGGGGCCATGGGAAAAAAAAGAGGGGATGTGGAAGAAGGGGGAGGGCATAAAAAAGGGGGGGGGCATGGAAAAGAAAGAGGGGCACGGAAAAAAGGGGGGGGGCAGAGGAATAAAAGGGGGGGAGTGGCCCAGAAAACAAGGGGAGCAGGGAAAAAAGGGGGGGTGAAAAAAGGGGGGGGGGCACAGAAAAAGAAGAGGGTGTGGGAAAAAAGGGGGGGCAAAGATAAAAAGGGGGGCACTAAAAAAGAAAGGGGGGGTCTAAAAAAGAAGGGGGGGTCTAAAAAAGAAAGGGGGGAGGCACAGGAATAAAATAGAGGCCCCCCCCATCCGATGCCCCTTGGGGGTCAAATCCTTCCTCTTGTGTTCAAACCCCCCCCCCCCTCAAAAAAAAAAGAGGAGAAACCAGTTAAAAAAAAAAAAGAAACAAAAAAGGCCAAACCAAGGCAAAATTTGTACAAATTTACAGGCTGGGGGGGGTCCCGGGGGGGGTCGTTAAAATATCCTCTTCCTCTTCAGGTAGGAGTCGGCGTAGTGGCCCCCCAGGCCCTGCGAGTGCTGCCCCACGTAACAGCCCTCGGGGCTGGGCTCGGGCGACGGCAGCAGCGGCGAGAAGGCGCGTTTGTGGGGGGCCCCGGGGGTCTGCGAGGGGGGGGGGGCACAAAGGGGGGGGTCAGAAAGGGGGCTGGGGGGGGCTTGGAGGGGGTTAAAAGGGGTTGCGGGGGGGATTTGAGGGGGTTTGGGGAGGGTAAAGGGGGGTTTGGGGAGGTTAAAGGGGGGTTTGGGGAGGTTAAAGGGGGGTTTGGGGGACCCCTGGGTGTCTGGGGGGGGGGGCACAAAGGGGGGGATCAGAAAGGGGGCTGGGGGGGGCTTGGAGTTGGTTTGGGGGAGTTAAAGGGGGGTTTGGGGCACCCCCGGGGGTCTGTGACGGGGGGGAGCACAAAGGGGGGGTCAGAAAGGGGGTTGGGGGGGGCTTGGAGGGGTTAAAGAGGGGCTTGGGGGGGTTTAAAGGGGGGTTTGGGGGCCCCTCCCCAGGAGTCTGGGTGAGGGGGCAGAAAAGGGGGGTCAGAAAGGGGGCTGGGGGGGGTTACAGTGGGACTTGGGGGGGTTAAAGGGGGGAATTTAGGGGTTGGGGGGGATTAAGGGGGGGTTTGGGGCGCCCCCCAGGGGCCTGGGGGGGGTCAAAATGGGGTGGGGTTTGGGGGGCAGTTGGAGGGGGGGTCTTACCTTTGCGTGGGAGCTGTGTGAGTTTTGGGGGGACCCCAAGGTGAGGACGGCATCTGTGAAGCCCGAGGGGGGGAGCCCCACAGCCTGGGGGGGGCAAAGGGGGGGGGGGAGTGGGCAAAGGGGGGGTCCCCAACTCCAAGGGGTGACCCCAATTCGGGGGGGGGGGCAATTCTGAGGAGGGAATCCCTAATTCCTAGGGAATTCCCAGCTCCTGGGGGGTGTTCCCAGTTCTGAGGGGGGCGTCCCCAATTCCTGGGGGTGTCCCCAGTTCCCAGGGGGGGAATCCCCAATTCCCAGGGGAGGAGTCCCCAACTCCAGGGGTTCCCCCCAATCCCTTATTTTGGGGGGGGTGTCTCACCTTATTGAGGTGACTCTGCTTGAGCCCAGCTTGAAGGCCACTGGTGAAGTAGGAATTGGGGGACCCTGAGTAAAAGGGGGGCAGGGGGGGCCCCAACCCCCCCCTCTCAAAGCCCGGGGACGCCGAGAGCTGCAGAAAGAGTTGGTGACAATGGGGGGGACCCCAAAAAAAGGGGGAGACCCCCCCCCGAGAAAAAGGGAGGGGAATCCCCCCAAAAAGGGAGGGGAACTCCCCCCAAAAAGGGAGGGGAACCCCCCCAAAAAAGGGAGGGGAACCCCCCCAAAAAAGGGAGGGGTGACCCTCCAAAAAATGGGTGACTCCCCCCCAGAAAAGAGAGAGGACTCCCCAAAAGGGGGGATCCTCCAAAAAGGGGGGGACCTCACTGAAAAAAAGGGAGGGGACACCCTCAAAAAAAGGGGGGACCCCCCAGGAAAGGAAGAGGACCCCCAAAAAAGGGGGAAACCCCCAAAAAAGGAGGGGACCCTCCCAGAAAAGGGAGGGGAACCCAAAATAAGGGGGAGGACCCCAAAATGGGAGGGGACACCCCAAAAAAGGAAGGGACACCAAAAAAAAAGGAGAGGACCCCACCAAAAAGGAGGGAGACCCCAATAATGGGGGGACCCCCCCTTCTCCTCACCTTGTGTCTGCCGTGCCCGAAGGCCCCCAGGATGGCCCCGGCGTGGTCTCGGCTCTGGGGGTAAATCCTGGAGCTCAAATCCTTCTCCAGATGGAAAAAAAACCCCAAAGCTGGGGGTTGAAACGCCCCCAAACGGGCTGTTTTCACCCCAAAACCACCCCCCCTCGCCCCTACCTGTGGGTGATCCAAGGGGCGGCCGTCTCCCGGCAAGGCAGGAGGAGGAAGGAGGGGATCGCTCAGGGGGGCTTTGGAGACGCCCCCCAGGCCCTTGAGGTTGAAGCCTTTGGTGGTGGCGCCGCCTGGAGAAACCAAAAAGTGGTGGAAAAGGGAGAAACACCCCCCCCCCCCCCAAAAAACCCCACCCCCCGCTTCCCGGAGGCTCTTCTCGCTCACCTGCGAGGTTGGAGGCCGGAAGGAGGCTCTGGAGGTTCAGGTAAGGGTTCAGGGGGATCTTGAAATCTTTGGGGGGTTCCCCGAGGAGAGACACCTGAGGGAGAGATGGGGTGGGGGGCTCAGGGACTTCTGGGGGGCTCCTCGAAGGGCTTGGGGGGCTACTGGGGGGCTCTGGGGGCTCCCTGAAGGGCTTGAGCAGCTCTTTGGGGGCTCTGGGGGCTCCTCAAAGGGCTTGGGGAGTTCTTGGAGGGCTCCTTGAAGGGCTTGGGGAGCTCTTGGAGGGCTCTGGGGGCTCCTCGAAGGGCTTGGGGAGCTACTGGGGGGCTCTGGGGGCTCCCTGAAGGGCTTGAGCAGCTCTTCGGGGGCTCTGGGGGCTCCTCAAAGGGCTTGGGGGGCTCTTGCGGCCTCTTACAGGGCTTGAGTGGCTCTTGGGGGGCTCTGGGGGCTCCTCAAAGGGCTTGGGGGGCTACTGGGTGCCTCTTGAAGGGCTTGAGCGGCTCTTGGGGGGCTCCTTGAAAGGTCTGGAGGGCTCCTGGAGGGTCTGGGGGCTCCTTTAAGAGCTTGAGGAGCTCCTGGGTGGTCTGGGGACTCCTTGAAGGACTTTGGGGGTTCCCTGAAGGGCTTTGGGGACTCCTGGGGGTCTGGGGGCTCCCTTTAGGACTCTGGGGGGTCCCCCCGTGGCTCTTTACCCCGGCAGCAGGAGCCGCGCCGTCGCTCGCCTTCGCCTTCGGGCCGGTGGTGGTGGCGGCGCCGGATCCCAACGCGGTTCCCGGGAGGCCCTGGCGAGGTTGGGGGGCGGCGCCCGGAGGTGCCAAGGGAGCCCCCAGGGGGGTCCCCAGCGCCGCGTGGTCCCGCTCGGCTCCCACCGGGCCGAGGAAGGGAGCCAGGGGGACCTTCCCCGAGGGCAGGATGGGAGCCTTGACGTGTCCTTGCGCCGGGTCCCCGGGCACGGGACCACCTGGGGAGGGGGGGAGGACACACACACAGAGGGTGGGGGTGACACCGGGAGCTGGGAGCCATTCCCACCCTGTTCCCAACCCGGCATCCGGCCCCAAGGCACAGAATCCCGGTCCTGCTTCTCTCTGCTCTTCCCAACCTTTATTCTTGGAGCCCGGAATGTTCCCTGGCCTTGGAATTTGGAGCTCGGAGAGCCTTGAGGCCTCCTGGCATCTCCAAGCCTGGAACATTCCATGTCCTTGGAATCTGGAGCCCAAAACACTCCATGTCCTTGGAATTTGGAGCCTCGAGAGCCCTGAGGCCGCCTCACATCTCCAGACCTGGAATGATCTGCACCCAGAAGGCACCACAGAGTCCAGAACGCTCCATGTCCTTGGAATTCAGAGCCTGGAATGCTCCATGTCCTTGGAATTCGGAGCTTGGAGAGCCTTGAGGCCTCCTGGCATCTCCAGGCCTGGAATGATCTGCACCCAGAAGGCACCACAGAGCCTGGAATGCTCCACAACCTTGGAATTCAGAGCTTGGAGAGCCTTGAGGCCTCCTCACACGTCCAAGCCCAGAACACTCCACATCCTTGGAATTTGGAGCCTGGAACGCTCCCCGTCCTTGGAATTGGGAGCTCCTGAGGCCTCCTGGCATCTCCAAGCCTGGAACACTCCCTGTCCTTGGAATTTGGAGCTCGGAGGGCCCTGAGGCCTCCTGGCACCTCTGCAGGGATCCCTCTCCCACCGGGACGGCGTTACCTGCCGCGAGCTCTCCCAGGAGCTGGCTGGGGGGCTGTGCCGGGGCGTTGGCCAACGCGAGGGCTCCGTGGGGCAGGGAGCTCAGCGGAGAATCACCCAGGATTCCCGGTTTCTGGAAGAGACAGAGGGAAGTCAACGGTGTGGGAGGTTAACTCCGCGTGGATTCGTGGCCCCGGAGGGAGCAGGAATTGGATGGGAGAGGATCGCGGCCATCGGGTCAGAGATCTCCAGAATCCTGGAGAGGAGTCGCTCACGGAGGCCGAAGGCTCCGAGTGGGAGCACTTTTCCACCCAAAAAAAGAGGAGAAATCCAAGTGTGGGCATTATTCCAGAAGATGGGAAGAACAAGAAACGTGCACAGAGCAAGAAAGGCTAGAAAAGATGGAAAACAACCCCAAAAAGAGGAGAAATCCAAGTTTTGGGTGGATCCACACGTGGGAAGAGCAACAAAGGCTGGAAAAGATGGAAAATGACCTCAAAAAGAGGAGAAATCCAAGTTTTGGGTGGTTCCACACGTGGGAAGAGCAACAAAGGCTGGAAACTTCGGAAAATCACCCAAAAATGGGGAGAAATCCAAGTAAGGAAGCGATTCCAGAGGACGGGAAGAACTGGAGCTTTAACCCTCTCTTGGTTCCTCTCCTGAAGCTCCTCAAGAGGTTCCAGATTGGAGACTCGAAGGAAGGTGGCCCAGGTGAACCCCAATCCATGACCTGGAGTTGGATTTGGGAGATCCTGGCCCATCTGGAGCCACGTGGGGAGGAGGAGGGATCCAAGGGCAGGAACCAAAGGCTCTGGGATCATCGGAAGCCCCAAGAGAAGGTAGGAAGGGTGGAATTCCCGCTTACCTGTTGGGCTTGGGATTGGTTCTGGAGCACGAGTTGGAGCAGAGCGGTGGAGAGAGCAGGGTTGGGCACCAAGGGCACGGAGGGAGCGGCACCGAGGAGTCCTGGAAGGGAAAAGAAGTCGTGGTGAGGATTGTGGAACCTCTTGGTTGGAGAAGACCTTGGGAGATCGTCGAGTCCAACCATCCCCGAGCTCCTCATCTTCACAGCTTTTGGACCAGGTGATCACCCAAGTCCAACCATCAGCCCAAAGCCTGGGCTTGGTGGGACCCAAGGGCAGGACCCAGCCCTTGGCCTTGGTGAACCTCATCCCGTTGCCTCATCCAATGGATCCAGCCTGTCCTGATCCCTCTGTAGATCCTCCTTCTCCTCCAGCCCATGGATCCAGCCTGTCCAGATCCCCCTGTAGACCCTTCCTGCCCTCCACCAGCTCCACGCTCCCACCCAACTTGGTGCCATCTCCAAACTCCTTGAAGGAGCCCTCCATCCCCTCCTCCAGAGGTCGAGCAGAACCGGAGCCGCCGGCGATCCCCGGGGCCGCCGCTCCGCGTCCGGCCTCACCCTGTTTGCCTCCGACGGCCCCGTGGAGCAGAGGGTTGAGGAGCAGCTGGAGGGATGCGGGGTTGCCCAGGCTGTTGAGGATCTGCAGGAGGTTCGGCTCGGGAAGGAGCCCCTTCCCACGGTTCAGCGCCTTCGGAGCCAAGGAAAAGGGAGCGTTGGAGGAGAAACAACCAGCGCGGAGGCTCCTCCCGCAAAGGGACACCCGGAACTTGCTCCTGGGTGTCCAGAACCGGCGAGATCCCAGATCCCAGCCAAGATCCCGGGTCCCAGGCAAGGTCCAAGGTCCCAGGTCAAGGTCCCAGGATGCCAACCAAGGTCCCAGGGTCCCGAGCCAAGAAGCTGGCCAAGATCCTGAGGTCCCAGGTCAAGATCCTGAGGTCTCAGTCCAAGAGAAGGATGGAAGGAGATGGAATGAGGAGGAGGAGGAAGGAAGGAGACAGAATGAGACAGAAAAAAGGAGCAGGAGGAGAAGGACACGGAACTAGGAACGCGGAGGGAGGAAGGACACGCAACGCGGAGGGAGGAAGGACACGCAACGCGGAGGGAGGAAGGACACGCAACGCGGAGGGAGGAAGGACACGCAACGCGGAGGGAGGAAGGACACGCAACGCGGAGGGAGGAAGGACACGCAACGCGGAGGGAGGAAGGACACGCAACGCGGAGGGAGGAAGGACACGCAACGCGGAGGGAGGAAGGACACGCAACGCGGAGGGAGGAAGGACACGCAACGCGGAGGGAGGAAGGACACGCAACGCGGAGGGAGGAAGGACGGAGATGCAAGAAGATGGGAGGAAAGAGCTGGAATAAAGAGAAAGGAGACGGAACAAGACGAGGAGGAAGGAGGAGAAGGAAGGAGATGGGGGGGCGATGGGACTGGGGCGCGACGGGGCTGGAGCGGATCCTCACCGTGGCCTGGGCGGCGATGAGCGCGGCCAACATGCTGCGGCCGGGAGGGCCGGGGGCGCAGAAGGAGACACGGATGTGGTTGCCGGCCAGAGGGAGCCCATCGGTCGCTCGCTGCGCCCGCTCCGCCTGCTCCGCGCTGCCGAACTCCAGCACCGCAAAACCCTTCAGCTGCCCGTCCTGCCCGTAGGCCAGCTGGGGGGGGGGAAAGGGGGGGAAACGTGAGGGAAAGGGGTGGAAAGGGGGGATGAAGGGGCCAAAAGGGGGGAGGACGGGGCCAAAAGGGGGGAGGACGGGGCCAAAAGGGGGTTTAGGGGTGGAAAAGGGGGGGAACGGGGTCAAAAGTGAGGGAAAGGGGTGGAAAAGGGGGAGAATGGGGTGAAAAGGGGGGATAAAAGGGTGGAAAAGAGGGGGAACGAGGTCAAAAGGGGGGATAAAAGGGTGAAAAGGAGGCAAAGGGGTGGAAAAGGGGAGGGAACAGGGTCAAAAAGGAGGGAAAGGGGTGGAAAAGGCGGAGAATGGGGCAAAAGGGGGAAAAACGGGTGGAAAATGGGGGGAATGGGGCAAAAAGGAGATAAAGGGGTGGAAAAAGGGGGGGAATGGGGTGGAAAAGGAGGAGGGAATGGGGCCAAAAAAGGGGGGAAGGGGCCAAGTTGTGGCAAAAACCCTGCGGAGCTCTTCCAGGTTGGAATAACCATGGGGCAACTTATCCACTCCCCCCTCCCACCTGGTAAAAAGCAAGAGCACAAGTGGTGCCAAAGACCCTCCAGAGCTCTTCCAGGTCGGAATAACCGTGGGGCAACTCATCCACCCCTCGGGATAACCGTGGGGCAACTCATCCACCCCTCGGGATAACCGTGGGGCAACTCATCCACCCCTCGGGATAACCGTGGGGCAACCCATCCATCTCTTCCACCCTCACCTGGCAAAAAGTGGGTTCACAAGTGGTGGCAAAGACCCTGCGGAGCTCTTCCAGGTCGGAATAGCCGTGGGGCAACTTATCCACGCACAAGCACTTGGAATGCAGCAGCTCCGAGGTCAACTGGTTGACATCCGTCCAGTGGACGTAGAGAGTCCTCGTTCCCAGCTGCTTCCCGAGCAGCTCCGACTTGGCTCGCGCCGCCGAGTCCTTCTTCATGTACTCCACGAAGCCGTAACCTTTGGAATGTCCCGTGGCCTCGCTGTAGACCAGGAAGCACCTTTCCAGGTTGCCGAAGGGGCGGACGAGCTCCTCGAACTGGTGTTGGGTGAAGAGCAGGGGGAGGTTGGCGATGCAGAGCAGGGCGTCGGTGGGCTGGAGCTGCACCGAGATCTCGCGGGCCCGCAGGCGGCTGCGGTGGAAGCGGCCGATGGCACGCTCGGCCTGCTCGCCCGTCAGGAGGGTGACGAAGGCTGCGGAGGGAAGGGCTGACGGGAGGAGAGGGCCCGGCCTGCGCCTTCCAGAGATGGGCACAGCGCGGGTCCAGCCTGGCCTGAACCCCCCGGAGATCCTCCACCCTGTGGATCCAGCCTGGCCTGAACCCCCGGGAGATCCTCCACCCCGCGGATCCAGCCTGGCCTGAACCCCCCGGAGATCCTCCACCCTATGGATCCAACCTGGCCTGAACCCCCCGGAGATCCTCCACCCTGTGGATCCAGCCTGGCCTGAACCCCCTGGAGATCCTCCTCGACTTCCAGCCTGGCCTGAACCCCTCGGAGATCCTCCACCCCGCGGATCCAGCCTGGCCTGAACCCCCTGGAGATCCTCCACCCTGTGGATCCAACCTGGCCTGAACCCCCCAGAGATCCTCCACCCCGTGGATCCAACCTGGCCTGAACCCCCCAGAGATCCTCCACCCCGTGGATCCAGCCTGGCCTGAACCCCCTGAAGATGCTCCTTGACTTCCAGCCTGGCCTGAACCCCCTGGAGATCCTCCTTGTCTTTCAGCCTGTCCCAATCCCTCTGTAGGTTCTCATTCCATGGATCCAGGCTGTCCTGAACCCCCTGTAGATCCTCCTTCTCCTCCAAGCCATGGACCCAGCCTGTCCTGACCCCGCTGTAGATCCTCCTTGACTTCCAGGTTGTCCTGAACCCACTGTAGATCCCCAACCCCATGGATCCAGCCTGGCCCGAAGCCCCTGCAGGTCCTCCTGACCCTGCACCCCATGGATCCAGCCTGTCCTGATACCCCTGTAGTTCCTCCTTGTCTTCCAGCCTGCCCTGATCCCTCTCTAGATCCTTCCTGCTCTCCAGCCCATGGATCCAGCCTGTCCCCACCCCTCTGTAGATCCTCCTCACTCTCCAACCCATGGATCCACCCCGAGAACTGGGGTTTTTTGGGATGAAGGAACAACAGATCCCCAAAAGGGGCTGCACTGAACACTTCCCACCCAAAAAACCACCCCTGAAGGACCAACAAACACCACAAACCCCACAGCACAACACAAAACCCCCTGGAGGAGGCCCCTAATCCGTTAATTTTCCACTCCACGGAGCCAGGAACTGCACGAAGAACATGGAAAAAGGCCTGAGGGAAGAGGAAAACCCTGGAAGCAGAAGGGATGCTGTGACCAGGGCCCCGGGGGCGGCTCCACTCACCGGTCCCTTTGTATTTGTCCACGAAGCAATATTTGAGCTCAAAGTCACTCAGCAAATCGTGAATTTCCTGCACAAACAATGGAATTTTAAGGAATATCAGCCTAAAAATAAGCAAAATCAGCTTCCAGGAAGAAGCTTGGAGTGATCCCCGAATTCCTATCGGTCACCCCCTAAACGATTCCCGAGCTTGGGAGAGGGAAAGAGATTGATTAAAGCTGCTCTGGGTGATTTAATTGGGGTGAATGAACCCTTTGGCCCCCAAATCACCTTTTCCCTGTTCCAAAATTGCCATCCTGAGGGATGTGGTCGCTCCCAGACGGGTGACTGCAGACTTTGCCCCCTCCCCCAGGGATGATTTATGGCTTCTACAATGCCTCAAGTAGTAATTAACAGTAATTAGCTGATTAACAAGGAAGAGAAAGGGAATTAAAATGGAAGGAGGGAGTTGGGGCTTGGGAAGCGGCCCCAGAATTTCCTTGAGGTTGGAATTGGGGGGTGGGGATGGAATTGGGGGGGTGGGGAATCCCTGTTTCTACTCCAGGGGTTGTTAAAGCTGGGGGGGCACAAGGGTTTGGGGGGAACAGGGGGATTTGGGGAGGGAAAGGGTGGGGGGAAAGGCAAAGAGGGGGCTTGGCGAGGGCAAGGAGCAGTCACCCCAGTCCCCCCCCCCCCCCCCCCCAGTTTCGGTCTCCCAATTCCTCTCATCCCCCAGTACCGACTCTGGTCTCCCAACTTCTCCCCATCCTCCCATTGCCCCCCAGTTCACCCTGAACCCCCCCTTGGCCTCGTATCCCCCCCCCCCCCCAGCTCTGCCTCAGTCCTGCTCCTCCCAGCCCCCCCCATGGCCCCCACTCCCCTCCCTCTCAGCCCCCCCATCTCCCAGTACCGGTCAGTGTTGCCTCCCCCCCGCCTCCCCAGTCCTGCTCCCCCTCTTCCCCCATAATCCAGTCCTGGCCCCCCCAGCTTTCGTCCCCCACAGCCCCAGGTCCCCCAAACCGGTCCCTGTCTCCCCCCTCCAAATTGTACTCGGTTCCCCCTGTCCCCCCCCCCCCCCCCCCCAGTCCTGGTCCCCCCCAGCACCCCCCCTTCCCCTTGTCCTCCCCTCAGTCTCAGTCTCCCAGTTCTCCCCATTCCCCCCCAGCCCCTCCCCAGCTTCGGGTCCCCCTCCCTCAGTCCTGGTTCCCCATTGCCCCCCCAGCCCTCCTGTTCCCCCCCCTAATCCCGGTCCCCCCCCACTTCCTCCTGCCCCCCACCCCCCCCAGGCTCTGGTCCCCCTGTTCCTCCCCATTCCCCGCTCGGCCCCGGTTCCCCCTTTCCCCCCCGCCCCCTCCCCGCTCCCCACCTGGTTGCCCACATCGGCCGGCAGCCCTCGGATCAGCACTTTCCTGCGGTTACGGAACTGCCGGGCGCTGTGCTCCAAACGGCTTCCGCACCTCGGCCGGATCCAGCACCGGCAGCTCCTCCTCAGGGGCGCGGCCCGGCCCCGCTACCGGCCCTGCTCCCTCCGGGCTCGGCGCAGCCGCCGCCATCTTGGCCGCCCCCC
>JAUMJL010002075.1:0-16420 GCA_033558185.1 Dromococcyx pavoninus | reverse complement strand
GATAGGACCTGCGGAGGGGCGCGGCTGCGCATGCGCTTTGTGCTTCTGAGTCGCCGGCCCCGCCCCCCTGTCGGGGCAGCCAATCCCTGCGCTCCACATCGGGGCGCTTCCCCGCGAGCGCCGCACGCAGCGAAGGCCCCCGCTCCTGGGCTGCCCCGCGCGTTGCCTGCCCCGAGCGGCGTCCCGCGGCGCCGAACGCCGCCGAGCCGCGGCGGGAGCGGCCCCGGGGGCGCCGCTCGGGAGCTCGACGCGGGGTCCGGAGCGGCCCCGCCCCGCGCTTCCCTCTCTTCCCTCCCCGCGGCGGCCCCGGCGATTCCGGCAGCGCTGAGGGCGGCGGGGACGGTGCGGAGGGGGGCCTGGCGGGGCGCGCCGGGCGCATGAGGGCTCCGCCGGCGCGAGATGTGGCCCCGGACGCGGTGCTGGACGTGGGCCCTGCGCTGAGCGCCCGCCCCGCCGCAATGGGAGCCCCCGCGGCCGCGCTGCCCGAGCGCCTCCGCCTGCCCGTCTGCTTCCTCGGCGTGTTCGCCTGCTACTTCTACTACGGCATCCTGCAGGAGAGCATGTCAGCGGGGACCGGGACCGGGAGGGCTGGGGCCAGGGGGGGCAGCCTGCAGCCTGGACTCAAGCTTCGTCAGGGAAAGTTTAGGCTTGATGTTAGGAAAAAGTTCTTCACTGAAAGGGTGATTGGCCATTGGAATGCGCTGCCCAGGGAGGGGGTGGAGTCGCCGACCCTGGAGGTGTTTAAGGGGAGACTGGATGAGTGCCATGGTTTAGATGATGGTTGGTGTTGGTGTTGTGTTGGGTTATAGGTTGGACTTGATGATCTCAGAGGTCCTTTCCAACCTTATGATACTGTGATACTGTGTGATAGAGCATGTCAGTGGGGGAACGGGACCGGGAGGGCTGGGGCCGGGGGGGGGGCAGCCTGCAGGAGAGCGTGTCAGCGGGGGGGAGGGGGCGGGGGGGGGCGGCAAAGGGGGTACCCGGGGGCTCGCCATGTCCCGGGGAGGCTGCTCCGACCATGCCCTGTGCTGTCTGTGTCCAGTGCTTGTGTCTCCCTGTCCCTCTGTCTGTTTCTCTGCCTCCCGCTCTGTGTCTGTCTCTCTCACACTGCTGTTTGTCTATCCATGTCCCACCAATGTCTTTCTGTCCTATTGTCTGTCTGTCTGTTTCTTCACGTCCTGCTGCCTGTCTTTCTCACCGTGCCCATTTGTCTGTGTGTCTGTCTCTCCACATCCCACCACTGTCTGTCTGTATCTCTCTGTCCTGCTGTCCGTCCATTTGTCCATCTGATCCTCTCCCACCCTTGCAGCACACGGGGCCGATATGGGGAGGGGGCGAAGCAGGAGAAGTTCAAGTACGCCCTGACCCTGGTGTTCATCCAGTGTGTGATCAACGCCGCCTTTGCCAAGCTCCGTGAGTCTGGGAGGAGGGAACAGCTGGGGAGGGTCTGGGCATCCGCAGGCTGGAGATCATCAACCAGGGCTGGAAGTCACTGGCCAGGGTTTTTTTCCCGTGGGAGGGGAGAGTTGTTGCTGCTCTCACGGCAGAGCATCAGTGCTGATTGTCCCTCGTGTCTCCGGTGATGCCTGTTGTGACAGTGGGACTGTTGGCAGCTCTCCTGACCCCCCCTGCTCCGTGTCTCCCCTCCAGTGATCCGTTTCCTCGACCCGGTGAAAGCGGATCGCACGCGGAGCTGGCTCTACGCCGCCTGCTCCCTCTCCTACCTGGGCGCCATGGTTTCCAGCAACTCTGCTCTGCAGTTCGTCAGTTACCCGACACAGGTGGGGCTGGGGCACAGCAAGGGGCGAGAAATGATGGGGAGTGATACGGATTTCCATGCGTGTTTCTATTTAACTGCATTCGTGGGGCCGGATGGCGCTGGGCGTGTGGAGGGGCGTCAGGAGAGCGCAGGCTGTTCCAAAAAGGGAATTGCAATCCCTAGACATAATGGGAATTTGCTAACTCGGAGCCAGTACCAATGTTGAAGGGATGATTCCCAAAGCTGTCACTGTTATTAGCAGCTGCCCTGAAGTGGGATTTCGCTGTCCCTTTGGAAACCCTCACTGTGCTGTATTGGAGGGCTCGTCGGGGCGACCCCGCAGCCCTGGCATTGCTGGGATCTCTCCTCGTGGGCAGGTGATGGCATCTGGATCACTAACACAGCCTTTGTTTTGTAGGTCCTGGGTAAATCCTGTAAGCCCATTCCAGGTAAGTGTATTCCAGCTTTCTTCTCCTGCGTTTGTATGGGTTTCTCATGACCTCATCTTTCCTGTCTGCACACCCAGCCCTGGGAAGCACCAGTGGGGCTTTATCTGTGCGTGGTGCTGTCGGGCCCAGTTAAAATCCCCCAGGAGGGTTTGGGAGTTGTTTCTGATGTCGCTTCTCTACAGTCATGCTTTTAGGAGTGACTTTACTGCGGAAGAAGTATCCGCCGGCCAAGTACCTCTGCGTGCTCTTGATAGTGGCAGGCGTGGCCCTGTTCCTGTACAAACCCCAGAAGGCAGCTGGGAGCGAGGACCACGTCTTTGGCTACGGAGAACTCCTCCTGGTGAGTCCTCCTGGCACGAGACAGCCCCACAGGGTGCAGAGGGACAGGCGGTTACCGCGCAGATAAGGCCGTGTTCTTTGTACCTCGCATGAACCCTAAAGCCACGTGGAAACGCTTCCACAGGAGGATGCTGGGGTTTGAGGGCTCTCAAGTGTGGTGCAAGATCAGGGCAGGAGGACAGGCATGTCCCTCCTCGCGTGAGTTTTGAGGCCATATCATTGCTATTGATCCTGGTCCAGTGGGAGATGTCCCCACCTATGGCAGGGGAGTTGGAAGTGGATGAGCTTTGAGGTCCCTTCCAACCCAGACCATTCCATGATTTTGGGAGTAGGCGATTGGGACATAGAGAAGGGGGAGGATGCTCAAGGTTTCCCCCATAGAGAGGACACAAAGGGTGAAAGTTTTCTTTGCTCTTTCTCCTCTCCTTCTCCCAGCTGCTGTCGCTAACCTTGGACGGGCTCACGGGGGTCTCTCAGGACCACATGAGAGCTCACTACCAGACAGGTTCCAACCACATGATGCTGAACGTGAACCTGTGGTCCACCCTGTTCCTGGGGGCTGGTAAGGAACATCCCACAAAAACCACAGCCACCGCGCTCGGAGACTGCCCTGCGGCCCCCCCCGTGGGAAGAGACACCGTGTCCTGCACCAAAACAGGACCTTTGCATATAATTTTGGCTTGGTTTGGGGTTTTTCTGTGTTTGTGAAGAAGCTGGGTTGTTTGGTATTGCTCTTCCCATGCCCAGCAGAGGACACTGTGTCCCGTGGAGCTCCTGCCCAAGGCTTCTTCCCTCCCTGCGCTGCTGCCGGTGGAGAAGCAAGTCCTGTCTGTGTAGCTTTCCCCTTTGGTTTAGGAGTAGCACTTCTTATTGATTGCTTGGGAAGGGTTTGTCAGAATGGGAGCTGCAGTTGCTGATTGCTTCTTTCATTAATTAACCAAGAAGGGGATGCCTTTGTCTCCTGTTCTCTTTGTTTCCTGCTGTGTGGGATTCACCCTTTACCTTTAGCAGCTCTGTTAGGTTCTGAGTATGAACTGAGGTTTCGCTGTGTGGGCAGCGGCCGCTGGGGCTGCCTCTGGGCTCCGAACTCGCGCTTCTCATCCTGATCTTCCTTCCAGGGATTCTGTTCACTGGTGAGCTCTGGGAGTTCCTGAGTTTTACCGAGCGCTACCCCAGCATTGTTTACAACATCCTGCTGTTTGGCCTGACGAGCGCGCTGGGGCAGGTAAAGTCGCTGCCCTCCCCTGTGATCTTTGCTGGGGTTGGTTTGCACGGCCGGGAGTCGCCTCGCGTTCCGTCGCTTTGGTTGCTGCTTGGTGTCTGCACAGGCTCCCTCCAGAATAAAACAGGTCTAAGTCTGTATGCAAATAATCAGGGTTTGAAATAAGATTCTGTTGTCTCTGGGGCGAGATCTTTTCAGATGAATATGTGTTGTACGTTTTCCAGTCAGAGTGACAAAAAGTGTTGGTTTGCACCTTACAGAGTTTTATCTTCATGACCGTGGTTTACTTCGGACCTCTGACCTGTTCCATCATCACCACAACCCGCAAGTTCTTCACCATCCTCGCGTCCGTCATCCTGTTTGCCAACCCCATCAGCACGTTGCAGTGGGTGGGGACGGTCCTGGTGTTCCTGGGTAAGTCTGGAAGCAAACGCTGGAGGCCTTTCCCCATCAGCTTCAACAGCGATGACGTGCGGTGAGGGGAGAGCTGACAGGAGGTGCTGGTCACAAAATCGAATCCCATGGGAAGGCTCTTGGTGTCGTGGCCTTAGTGCCGCGGGACGAGAGGAATTTGACTTCTGCCGGGTCCATTAGGTCTTTCCCCACGCGCCACGCGCGTCGCTGCCCCTGAGTGAGCGGTACAAACTGGGGCTGTTGAGCTGATTTGTGACAGTTCTTGCATTGTGTTTGTCTGAAGGGTGTGAAGGAGTTCTCCATGTGGGATTTTTTCTCTCTGCAGGCCTTGGACTCGATGCCAAATTTGGAAAGGGAGTCAAGAAGACATCGCATTGAGGAAATGGCCGATCTCTGCAGCTGGAATGAACTTTTAATTTATTGTCTCGTACCTCAGAATCTGTTGTGGGACTGGACTCAGCACAGGTGATCCGAAGGGGACTGTTTGGATTATTTTTTTGTTCAATTTTTTTAATTCTAAATTGTCTTTAAAGTGTGCTGCTTTAGTTTTAACTGTAATTGAGCTTTTTTTGTTCTTTCCTGTAATCGAAGCTGCCTCGCTAGAGCCCAGCAGCAGGACAAGATTCTTGCCTTAACAGGAAAAAAACTTCATATCTTTATTAAAGAAAAAAGAGACAATGGCCACTTTCCCAGAACTCTAATCTGGCTGGTCCTGGGGAGGAACGGCGAGCGCCTCTCTCCCAGGAGAGGGCCGGTTCGGGATGGTGTTAGTTCTTCGGTGCCTGGATTAAAAGCCTGTGTTGGAGACACCTCCCTCTTCTGAGTGATTGTATGATTTTTCCACAGCTGGGTCGGTGGAGCCGCCAGTCGGTCACTTCCATTCAGACAGGAAGTGTGAGCACTGCAGAGCGTTATATTCTTCATCCCAGCCCTCCTGTGCAGGCAAAGATTTACAAGGAACCTGTTTAACCAGGGGAGCCCAAATTAATTCTTCTCACCCGCCCCCTCTGCTGAAGGAGCAGGACCCTCTGCTGCTAAAACCATGCCAAGGCTGTGTGACAGCAGCTTCTAAAGATTGAAAGGGCCCTTGTTAATTAACTGCCACCACAGTCAGCTCCCCAGCAGCCGCTCCTGAGCACGGGTGGCTCCCAGTGCCGTGAGGGGAGGAGCTGTTACCAGAGTGATGCCTTCAGAGCTGGAGAGCGATATTCTCCGAAGAGCAAACTTTCCAGATGAAAGCCTGTTCCCACCAGCTGCCGCTCGCTCTCCATCTGCTCTGGGGCTTTGGCCTTTTGCCCCTCCAGATGGGATCTTGATCTCTTTTCTGCATAGCTCTTGTAAGGCTCTTTGTCCCCTGCTTCCCCCACACCTCCAGTGTTTCTTACAACTTCTTTTGGCCTCAGATTTGTTTTTAATTTAATCTGCATTGCTCTTCTCTGCTCAACCTGTTTCTTGCAAAATTAAACCTGACGCTGTTAAAAGCTTTTGCTTCCCCCCTCACCTCTGCTACCTCACATTTCCTTAGAGGTCGAGTGCCAAACAAACACATTCTCAGTAGCAGAGAATCCTGGAGTAAAAGCTTCTGTGATTTAATTCCATGAGTACTGCCTGAGGACACCGTGTGCTGCCATCCACCACCACACGGAGAGTCTGCCTTCCCTGAAGACAGTTATCCCTCCCCAGAATCTCCCAGGTAATGAATGCTATTTCTGTTTTATAAAAAGGAGCAGAGAAATTGCATGGTTCACTTAGGAACACTGGCAGAGATAAGAATTAATTACCTCTTGTGTGATTTAATCGTGAAACTGTCTTCGCTCTGTGTTTGTAGGACTTGTGCTCCTCTATTGCGTAGCACAATGTTAAATTTAACCCATTCACAAACTCAGCAACCAGAAGCAGCAAGAAGGTTCTAGGCGAGCTCTCAGTTGCTTGATTTGTGGACTTGATTTCCCTTCTATTAAATTAGTAACGTAGTGCAGGAATAAACACAGCTCCCCATCACTGCACAAATACAAACACCAGAAAAACACATTGTGAATCCTTATTTCCTCGTGATAATCATGGAATTTGTGTTCAAATATATCACCTGTAAAGAATATTTGAGTGGTTACTGTTACAAACCACTGCTCTATCCTAGAGGTGTGCTGCAAGGCAAAGGGAAATCACTCTCTTAATGCCAAAGAAGGAGAGTTGCTTCTTAGCAACAATTCCACACTGACTAAAGCTGTTGAGAAAGTTTGTGATCAGAAGTGGAGGGAGCTGAGGTAGCAGCAGCCTCTCCCACTGTGCTGCCCATCTGTTATCAGTGATAGCCTTTTTATCTACAGCATCTTGAGCCAAACTGCCTTTGGTTACCTGCCAGGAAGGCTGTTCTGCCTGCACTCCTCTCCCCTTTCGCCCCGAGTTTGGGTGTAGCTCTAGGGGAGAGACCACGTCTTTAAAAAAAGCCCAACCAACTGAAAAACAAAGACTGTCAATTTTTTCCTTAACCTCTGAAAAAAAGCCACCCATGTGCCAAGGGACTCTTGCTCAAAGCCTGTCCCCATCCCCACGCTGCAGCAGCTCTGATGAGCAACAGAAAGAACGATGCTGGGAGCTTCCCAGGGTCTGTTCTCTAAGCCAAGATCCGTCTTTACCAATATCTTCAACTTGTCTGTATTCAGAGCACAGATTTAAAGATCAGTCTGCCAAGGAGAAGGAAAAGAAAGGAGATTTTCTCTCTCCTGATTGCTGCAGGCTCCCTTGACCCACTTTAGTTCTAAAGCCTGTTGCTGGTATTGCTCCAGCTTAGTTCTTGCTGCACCTCCAACTCTTGGTCAATAAGAAATTCTTAAAATAAAGGCAGCTCTTGTACCTACCTTGAGTCTGAATCCTGTGGATTTCCTTGGACAGCTTGCTGTCTTCTCTCCAGACCTCATGTACTGTGAGATCCCCGAGGAGGCTACACAAGCAATTCGAGAAGCTATTTTCAAATCAGCACTGGCTTTTCCTCTTGGCTAGTTTTATCAGCGCTGCCACAAAGCAGGTCCCCAGCGTGGAGCTGCCAGGCGGGTTGCTGTGACGCCTCTCCCCAGTGGCAGACTGGTTACCACAGTTTGAGAAGCCCGTCTGGTGGTGTTTGGTGTGTGTTCCTGCCTGACTTCAGCTGTCTCTTTAAGTAAAGACAGGTAAACTCCAAAGGAACCAGGCTAGGATCCAGTAAAGTTTTCATCCTCTGTGTTACTTTTTCCTATTAGAAATGGTAGCTGCTCTCCGAGGCCACTCTGGCAGAGGGCAGTTATGTTTAATCAGGTTTTGGCTTTGTTCTTTTATATAAACACTGCAAGTGTCCTCAGAGGCAGTGTTTGCATTTCTGGTGAAGCATCAGGAAAGGCTTTTAGTCTTCAAGTAGGAGACTGGTAACGTACGAAGTGCTGGCAGGATGTGGTCTGCCTGGATCTTGGTCCCACCGGGGCTATGGCTGTGTGAGGGGCTCTTGCTGCTGCTGCGGGTCATCTGTTGCTTATTCAAAGAAGGAGATGTTCTGTGGTGACAGTGTGGGCACCTGCAGACAGTTCAGGGGCATCAAGGACTTGAAGCGCAGTGCTGGGCTTCTCTACCAGCAATCTGGGCTTTGCCAGTTCTGCTGCGACTCAAGTTTGTCTCTCTGCTTTTTTTAGACATTCTCTGGTTTATGGGAAGGGTGCAAACCCAGTTAAATAAAAATGGCCACCTTGTTCTTTAGACCTGTGCACTTGATCTGTCCATTGCTTTCCAGCTGTAAGGAAGCAGTGGATTTGTGGTAATGATGTATTTTTCCAAATGAGAAGGTTTTGTACAGTGTAAAACATCACCCATTGCAGCCAAGGCATAGGTGCTTCACACTCTTGCTGTGTAACGCTTTGAGCTTGGGCTGACTTGGGAAGGAGTTCCTGAAGGGAATGCATGTGGTTTGCTCCTTCCTTAGGAGATGCAGCTGGTCTTATCTGAATCAAAGAGGAAGGGAAATCAGTTGAGTAGGAAATGAGTTCAGTAAGTGCCTTAGACAAAGCCCTGCACGTGCAGAACACAAAGGTCAGACTGAGATCTGAAGACATTCCGTCCTCTTCTCTTCTACTTTTTGTTGGCTCTGGTGTCCCAGCCCTGTGTCCGTCTATGACTCAGCCAGTTACCAGCAGGGGGACCTCTTATTTCAATAATTTTCCAAGAAATACAAGGAGAAAACCCACAAAAAAACAGTTTCTGTTTAATTAGCAATCTAACGGTACTTCTGGAGTCTTTGTGTCTACTGTAAAAACATAATGTGGGAATCAAGGTCTTTCTCCACTTTTATTCTACTTAATTCTCTTTGTCAGCAGAGACAAGGTTGAAGCTGGGTCATTGGAAGGTGGCAATCACCACCTCCTCTGCAGAGCGGCCTCCGTTACCAATAGCATGAGTTTAAATACGTGCAAGCACAGCCATGCGTCCTCTTGTCCTCACGCAGCCCAAACTGCTCCCTCCCTGCTCAGCAGCCGCCCTCGGCATCGCAGTCTGTGTTTTTGAAAACATTTCTGCCAGAATCCTCCCAGGAACCTTGTCAGTTCTTGGTGGTTCCGGGGAGAGGAGAAGCATCACGCACGTACTGAGAATAAGCAGCAGATTACACTGCTGCGGTGTCAGTGCCTGTTGTCCCTCCAGGAGCAACTCAATGTATCAGCTCAGAAAGGTGAAGTTTTGTTTCATAGCTGAGATGTGGCATCTGCAGGGGGGAAACTTGGCAGCTGCAGTGCTTTTCCTTTCATCTTCCTGGTTTTGTTATCTCCTTTGGCAGTTCCATCAGCAGATGTTTAAAAACGCCTATCGGTTGGCGAGCAGGGAGGATGCGGTGGGTGATGCCGTACGTGTGTGCACTCTGTAGAGGTGGAGGGAATTGTATAACTGGGATAATGTTCTGGCCACGGGATAGCAGAGGCTCGTGCTCAAACAACAGCAGCCCAAGGGATGTTATCGTTACCGATTCAAAATCAATGCCTTGCCAGTCCTGAAGACACCACTTAAAAACCCACCCCTAACATTCATTTTTGAAGAACCATCAGGATTTGTGCTGCTCTGCTCGGTTAAGGGTCGGTGATTACGTGAGCTTATCCTGCAGGATTCCACACAGCCGTGCAAGGCAAATGGGAATTCCTGTCAGATTTCATGGGCTGAAAAGCACACGAGGAGCAAAACAGCACCCAAGGCAGAAAATACACGGCAGCTTTAGGGTCGTGCTTTGGCACGGAGTAGGTGCGTGCGGGGCAGTGGGAAGGGGTTGTGTTCCCTGAAGGTCCTTGCCTTAACACACAGTGATTTGCTTCCTTGCAGTGGGATTCCCACCCCACACTTTTTAACCAAATGCTGTTGTGATTCCCCTTTACAACAGCGTTTAAAGGGAACACGCAGGAATCTGGCAGCGGCCTTGGAGTGTGAGTAGAGGGCACACAGGGCCCATCTGTAGTAGCCTCTTCCCATTGACAGCAGAAAACTCTCCTCCAAAGGGCTGCTTCCCACCTAAAATGAAACATTACAACGCAATAAAACCCTCAGCCCTCTCAAGTGCACTCAAAATAGTGGAGATGGCTGTTTCCAGTCCCTGTGGTAGTGGAAGAAGCAGAGAGTCGAGTTTGTGTCCTGCGGCAGCAGGATTGCTTGACATTCATCAGCTCAGCTTCTAAAAAAATCACTTCTCAGAAGGAAACAAACTGCTTTCCAGGCAAAGGCAGCCTTTCTAGGTCCTTATCAGCTTTGCGGAGCCGAGTCTGCTCTGATTTGGTTTATTCTCAGAATTGCAGTGTCACTTTCTCCCAAGGCCTTGAGAGATCTCATCCAGCGAACGTGATCGGCTCTAATTTGTTTATTAGTTTTATGGTGAATGTGACAGGAAAAACAAAATCCTGGTCTGGGGGTGCAGGATCAGCAGATCCTACCCCTGCCTTCAGACCTGTGGGGCAATCTGTGACCTGCGGTGCTGGACTGATTCTGAAGGGGTTTATTGTGTGGAGAGCCAGGCCAGATCTGCCAGCAGGGATCCACCACACCTGCAGGGACAGAACCCTGACCTGAGCACAAACTGAATGACCAACAGTAACATAAGAAGGCTCGAGGTGCATCAAGCTGGGCACTTTAAATTAGTGCAGGGGTTTGACGTAAGCTTTGTTTTGTCTGGTTTGCTAGATTCCAAGATATCTGGTTTTTTCCTCTGTCTGTAATGCATGAAGAACATTAACACTTAAAATATCAGCAGTACTGGTTAAGACAGCTTCATTAATATTCCTAAGCAGCAAGGCACCGTTACCTGATAAATGAGGAAGTGCCCAGGAAGAAATTAATTATTTTTGCAGTCAGTGAATATTTAAAGAAGTGGGAGTTACATAAATCTTGGGAACCCACACAGGATGCAATGCTTCGTTTCGTTATCAATAATCTTACCCAGTCACAGAAAGGGACAGCACAGTTCAGTGGAAAACGTAGTTCTGGAAAGGCTGGAATTGGCAGCCCCTGCTTTGATGGACCTGGTTGGATGCAGTTGTCTTTGAGGCCCCTGCTTCTTTTTTTAACTGGGTAGGGAAGGACGGCTGACATAGAAGTTACTGAGGGGTGGGGTAGGAAGAGAGGAGCATCAGACAACATAAGCTTTGTCTCTTTAGGAAATGAGGATAAAGATAATGTGGTCGCACAATTAATGACTACAGCATATGGATCCCTACAACAGGACCCAAATATTGCGTGGGCAACCTTACCATGGGTTGGGCTTCATGGTTTCCAAATGCTTGGGTCTGAAATCTTGGTTCTAGAAAACGATTTTCTGTGCAGTGACTGGGTGCATCTGCAAATGAAATTCCACATCTGAGTACTCATTAGTGCCCTTCTGATCGCAGGAACTTAATGCCGTAATAGTCTTTGCAAGACATTGTTAATGAGAAGGCAAACCCAAGGAACTGGTGAGCTCCACAAAAGCTGTTCAAGTCTGTCAGCATGTTCTGGGGTTGCAATGTTTAAGTTGCAGTCCTTGCCAGTCCTTGTGCAATCAAGCACCCACTGCAGGCTAACGCTGGCCTTTATTGCTGTGTTGGAAGCACAGGTTTAGAGGGCTCTCCCCTCCACCAGCATCAAAGCAGAACAAGGCTGCATCGTTCGCTGGTTATGAATCCTGATGCTGCGTGAGTGGAAGATTGTCAGCTGTGGGTCCCTTAAAACCCTGCCTGCTCCTTCACTGTTGTTATTCCCTGCAAGGTCCAGACTGCAAGTGCACTTTTGCAGTTTCCCTTCACTACATCACTTTGCTCTGTTGTCCCTTACTATTTTCCTCCTTGATTTACTTCCTCTTTTATTTCCCCCAGCTGTTTGAGCTCTTTATGCTCATTCATACTTTTGTGCTCTGTTAACAGAGTGAACTTTATACTTCATTTTCAAGTCTCTTGTCCAATTGTCTCTCTGTACCTGTAGAAGTGGGAAAGAGCAGTGATAAAACCCTCCCAACTGCTGCAGCCCGTTCCTACTTCCCTGCTAAGGAAGATTGCTGTGATAACATTGAAGATTAATTCTTGTTTGCGGAGAAAAGCTGGTTTGAACAACTCTGGAGGACTTTTGACAATGTTCTGAGCTCCTCTACTCCGCAGGTGCCAGCAGAGTTAACAGCAGCTTGGAGAAAGGAAAATAATTTCACAGACCATTAGGGCTGGTGGGAAGCAGCAGGATCAGGTTTTAATGAACACAGGATCAAAAGCATCTTAAAGCAAACCAGCACTGAAAACAAGAGCAGGCTCATCAGGGAAGACGGGAGATGTTTCTAACGAGAAACAAAGCACCAACTCAAAGACATTGGGGAGTCACTTTCTCACAATTGTGCATTTTAAAGTATAATTTCCTCTTCTAAAAAATTAGCTTTGATACTTTTCCAATACAGTAAAAATAGCACGATGAACAGATTCCCTGCAATTAAAATCTCCCAAGTCAGAGTTGTTCCAAAGGAGGCTGAGATTTTTTAAACACTCTTTGTTTCCTCACGCGTAAAACTCACAAGTTTTGAATCACAGCAATGATGCCCAAGTTAAGTTTCTGACAGAATTTCAAAATCAAGGAAAGGAAATTTGGACAAGAAACCTGCATAGCAGTAGGCTGAGACCTGAGGATGGTTTGTATGTGAAAGAGGAGACTGTCCCACCACGACCAGCAGTGCTCACTCATAGCAGTGCTGTGTCACTGTGTCTGGACCAAATTTACGTCTCCTTTCGTGCTCCGAGGAACAGGGGTGCTACTGGATCCAAAGACAATGAAGGGAGGAGCCAGTTGCATCGGTGCTGAGGTGCTGATGGTTTTGAATAAGTGCATAACCAGAAACTCGCAACACTGAACTGAACTTTCAGGTAAGGAAAGCCAGTACCTGGAAAATGTAGGTACCTCTAATTTTATACATCTGTTGAAAAATAATAGTTTTCAGTCATTGTTTTGAATCTGGATGCCTAAACTCCACCTAATTTCTCTGGATCACTGCTTTGAAATGGGAAGTAAACAGTTTCCCAATTTATATAGATCTGAATAAGCTGCTTAACTTCTCTGCACTTTTAAAAGCCTTAAAAGATGGGTAATATTCAACTTTTCATCCTGCTCGGTGCAACGCTGAATATGAGTTAATTTACAGAGAAGGAAAAGCGGGGATACCGGACTCTATCTGCTCAGTACTTGCTATTCTGTTGCAAATTAAATTTTGAGGAAAAACGTTGCAAAATAAAAAGCTCGCCAGTTTCCCTTCCCTGGAGGATCCTCAGACTTGCACGGTTCAAAGAAGGCAGCATCTCAGAAGCTTTTCCTTTCATCACAAACCATCTCAGCACTTACCGTCCTCTAGTGTGCTCGGCGGGTGCCACAGCTCGGACCACTCTGACAGGATAAATAAAACAGAGGCTTTGTACGGGGCTGGGCGAGAGCGTGACACTGTCAGGAAGATGGGGACGTCCTGGCAGAAGTCAGACAGGGAGGATAACCTGTTAGACACCAGATGTTTAATTGGCTGTGGCACAGCTATTGCTATTTCACAGTGAGAGCTGTAACACCGAGATTCTTTTTATATATTAACTTCAACACAAATGAGCCAACCGTGTCCTCAACCCAAGCAGCGATCCCACCCTGGTTTGTGGCTGAACCTCAGCAATCCTTTTGCATTCCGTATGAGAAGTGAGTTCTGTCGATGTCTCGGTGGTGTGAGCAGAGGTGGATCGAGCCAGTCGCAATGTTTGTGTGACTGCTGCCTACATAAAAGCCTCATTAAGTCTCCCCAGTGACGGGAGATGGGTTTTGTTTAGAATGGGTTTGTTTGTTTTCATAACAAAGATAGCAAATACAGGAAATAATCAAATAACCGTGTTTTCATACTCTCCCGATTCACAGCAGCCTGTATGAGATTTTAATTAGTGCTGCACTTTCAATAACTCCCTATCCGTACGTGTTGCAGATTCTTTCGTGGATAACTGGGAGATAATTATGAGAATTCTGTTTTTCAGGCTCTCACTAAAGGGATGGCAGAGATATTTAATCATGATGTAGAAACGCTGGCAGCTTTCTCTGAGTTCAGCTTCTCTCTAATTACATTTCTAGATTTTTAGTAAATTGAAAGGGAAAACGTAGGAACAAAATAATTAAAACCAAAGAGGAAGTGAATATTAAAAAGCAGGAGCTGTTTAACATTCTTGCACACAACTCTCGCAGACGTCAGTTTAATCAGCTTCACACAAAAATCACACTTAGAGATCCACCAAAGTGACACCACCAAACCTGTAGGTGTGGTAGCATTTACCAGCCTTTTTCATGCGGGAAAACCCAGCCGCGCTTGTATCGCTCAGATGATGCTGAGAACGATGCCCAAAGGAAATGCGCTGGAGAATTTGGTACTCTCACACGCACACGAGTGTCAAAACACACACACATCAGCGTATCCCCGTGCCAGTTCTCAGGCTGAAGCAGTGCCTGCACCTGGGAATTATCCAGTAACGTTATAACAGAACTACTAAAGGCAGAAGAAAGCGTCTGTGGATGTAAGTGTCAGTATTTCACCTCTGTCTGCCACCAAGGAGGGCAGAATTGACCCTAAATAACTTTTTCATACGGAGGCAAAGTGGAATTCACTCTTAATTTTCACAGACACCCAATTTAATTTCCCATTTCCTGGGAACCAGAGAATTTTGGTCAGGAGAATGTCATAAACTGCAAAAAAGGTTGACCTCCCTCTAAGTGACACATGAATTAAAGGAGACATTTTCTTTGTTCTATCTAGGAAACCCTTGCATCAAGTGTCTGCAGCCCAAGCGCTCCAGTGCAGGAGGGGAGAGGGAATCTCTTTGTTTTCTCTAAAACCAGCACTGTAATTTCCTTCTGTATTTCAACTGTAAGAGGATAAATACATCAGTAAAAATCTGCAGTTATATTGAAAATATAAAACCCAGGCCAATGGAAAAGGTATAACGATAAATTTCTAGGAGAAATGCGTAGCCAGCACAGGAATGCTGATATGGATTCTGTGCTTCCCAAGGGGCAGCTCTGTGGCATTTCTTCATTACAGTGCAGCATTACCTGCTGTTTTGTCACCATGGGCAGCAGTTTGTGAAATGAAAGAATGAAGCAGGATCCAAGAATTGGTCATGACTTGGATGAGACGCTTGCCAAGAGAACCCAAGACACTGCAGAAAATGTTTGCAATAAACCAGGTGATATTCTTGGAGTCAGTAGTCGGCAAACGTGGCAGCCTGGTATACGGGGCCAGTCGTGCTGTGAGAGGCAACATTTTTCACCTGAGAGAATGAGATACGAGATAAAGAGACTCTGGATCTTTTGTTTAAATAAGTGTAGCTGAGATCGATATTGTGTAACCTGGATAATTTGGTTATTGGGGTACTTTGAGACTGAAATAGGCAGGGAAGAAAGGCTCCAGATAAACGTACTAAAGGACTACCAACGAGAATTTTGTTTCCTCTGGTTGCAAACCATGAGAAACTAAAGAGAAGACCTGTACATAGAGGAGATCTTAGGGCTGCTTTCAGTGATATTAAAAGCAGATTTTTAAGCACTGATGGATGAAACCAGGCTCCCGCTGTGCTGCCACAGCTTCGCTGACACCGCTCGCTTTGGTTTATACCAGCTCAAGATGAAGCCTTAACTGCCCAAATTATCAAACTACAAATTATAACTCTGCTACAGCCCCTCCTGTACGAGGAGAAAGTTGGGGTTGTTCACCCTGGAGAAGAGAAGGCTCTGGAGAGATCTTAGAGCAGCCTCCCAGTGCTGAAAGGGGCTTCAGGAAAGCTGGGAAGGGGCTCTTGATCAGGGTGTGCAGGGATAGGATGAGGGGGAAGGGTTTTCAGCTGAAAGAGGGGAGACTGAGGTGAGATCTTAGGGATGTTTTCCTGTGAGAGTGGTTGCCCAGAGCAGTGGTGGCTGCCCCGTCCCTGGAGGTGTTCAAGACCAGGTTGGACGGGGCTTGGAGCCCCCTAATCCAGTGGGAGGTGTCCCTGCCCATGGCAGGGGGTGGAACTGGATGGGCTTTGAGGTTCCCTCCGACCCAAACCATTCAGGGAAAAACTGCCCCCAGGGCGGAGGGCGCCCCCGCTCCCGCCCCTCTCCCGCCCTCGCACCGCGCCCTCAGGGGCGACGCCGTTCCCGCCTTTTTCCACCGCCCCCCGCCCGGCCCCGCGCACGCGCCTGGCCCCGCCCCGCCGCGCTCCTGGCCCCGCCCCCCACCGCGCGTTGCCAGGAGCCCGGATGCGCCAGGTTAGGGCAGTGTGAGGCGAAGGCGAGGGCGGAGCGGGCGGCGCTGCCCTTCTCAGGTGAGGTGGGAGGGGCCGTGCGGGGCAGAGGAGCCGAAGCCACCGCGCGAGGACCGGAAACCTCGGCAGGAACGGGAGGGAAGGCGGTGTGATCGAACCCCACCCCCTCCACCGCTGGTGCGTGCGGGGCCGCTCCCCTCCGCTCCTGCCGCACGGCTGCGAGGTGAGAGACCCGCAGGGGCCGGGCCCGCTGCTGTTTGAATGGCGCTGCGACAGGGGCCGCTTGTTGCCAAATAGTGAGCCCTACTCGTCAAGGGGCCGCTAGGCGCATTGCGCATGCGCCGCCGCGCTGCCAGATTGTGGGTGACCAGGAGGGGCCGAGCGCTCGGGGAGCGCAGCTGCGCATGCGCGGAAGCCGGACCGGTGGCAGCGGTGGGGTGTCTTCCGCGAGGGAGTGCGCACGCGCAGCAGTCAAGCG